>APFE030919616.1:68516-82598 GCA_000404065.3 Pinus taeda | reverse complement strand
AATTATCTATTATCCATCCCATTAATAGTTTTATCCCATAAATACGTTTTTCATCAGTGATAAGAGAGATTATGTTAGGTAATTTGCAATAATAAAGCTTAAGAGCAACAAGCTATTGATTAATATGTCTATAATACATACATAATTTCAACTATGATAAATATGGAAGGTTTCATAATTACATAAAAATAGTGATAGAAATAATTGTAAATTTATAAAAATAAACAAGTCTCAAAAATCAAAATACAAAATACAAAATCCATCATTTAATAAATTTTAAATACAAAACAAATAGGAGTACTACTACAAGAAAATACTCCTCTTCATTCATAAATGACCAGCGTAGATCTCTCTCTCTCTCTCTCTCGAGCTACAAACCTCTTTAAGTGAAGAGATTTGATCCATCCACAGTTAAAATGGATCTAGGTTGCTTTAGTTATTAGGCCTTGAATAGGCTACATTGCAAAAAAATACCATGGACAAAAACCATGGGTTAGGAGTACCATGGGAAAAAAACATGGACAAGAAAAAACCATGCGTTAGAGAATTTTATGTTTTTATTTTTATTTTTTTATTTGATTTTTTATTTTGACTGAGTTAAAATGGAAAATATTATAACATATTCCCTAGGTGGAAAGGGTCTCTTGGAACAAAAATATAACAACCAAAAATATATTAAGAGCGGCCTAGAATAGAATACCTAGATTATGACATTTCTTTTCAAGACTTCAAGGTCTCTCTCGCTTATTTTAATTTATGAAAGAAAATTGATGAGAAAAAAACAATAAATTAAATAAATATTAAGTACAGAACCATGGAATCTAACAAAACCCTGTGCAAAAACTAGCAAATTAAATGAATATAAAGTACAAAACCATGGAATATAACAAAACTATTTGTGATAACAGTTTTTCAAAAGTCATTTTAACATAAACAAATCTAGGGACTAAAACAGAATGGTTTGGTAAGTTCTAACCATGGGCGATAACATTTTTTTTAAAGTTATTTTAACATAATCACATTTAACAACTAAAAATGAATGATTTGGTATGTTATAACCACAAGTGATATTTATATATAATATTTAACTAGGTAAAAAATTAAAAAATCACAATTTAATAATTTATTTCACTTATTTATATTGATCAACAACCACACTTTTTAATTGGAAACATTAACTCAGATAACAAATTTTAATGGATCCAAAAGAATAAAATCCAAATTAATAAAAAAAAAACTAATATGGAGAAAGAATATCTAAATTTAACTATTAAAACTTAACATAAAAATAAATTTACAACACAAAACCATATATATGATGCATTAAAATAATTAGTATAAAACATGACTACATATAATAACCATTTAATCAATGCAAATACAAATATGAGACAACCATTATACATTTTAACAATAATTATGGTAAATAATATATACTAGCCTAGATCCATCTTAATTTCGGATATACTGACACCCTAAAGGGATCAAATCTCTTTTATAAATTAGTAATGTATATAGATATTTTATATATATTTATATAAATTATTATTTAGATAATTTAGTTAATGTTTTTTCTCACAAACTAGCAATTTAATATCTAGTTCAACTATACTTTTTAAAATATATTATTTTATTATTATAAAGATATTTTTTCTATTATAATGGATTAAAGATAATGTTTTGAAAGTTTTCTCTTTAGATTTTGTCTTCAAACACATTTTGTAGTATTTATGGTTCTTCAAGTGGCAAAAGTTCGAGACAACCCTCTATTTTTGGTTCTATATCCAATGGAGATCAACTCAATCTCCACCATCTTGTTACCCAACCATGAAAACAATAACCCAATAATTGTGTGACAAATGCTACAATAGATCCCAAATTTGAGGTCCACTCAAGTCACATCCAAGAATATATACAATGTATGTGTGATCATGTACTCATTCGGAAAATGCAAATGCTAAATCAAACTTGAATTCGGTGCCAAGTGTTTCTTCACTATTGTATTTGCTAGCCTAGAGGATCAAACATGGGTATTCAAGAATGTCTTATGTGAGAAATGGAATCTTTGTTGATAACTATAAGTATTAAGGAATGGCCCATGTGAGAAGCTAAATCCTATGAGCAACTACATAGGAACCATAGTATTCGAGAATGTTAATGATGAATGCTTGGTTTTAGGTTTCATATTTTTCTTGTTTTTTCTCTCTCCTCATTTCTTGAATGTGAAACAAATGCTTGGTTTTATATTTCATATTTTTCTTGCTTTTCTCTCTCCTCGTTTCTTTAATATGAAACCTCCAAACTCTATTTCTCATCCCGTTGTTGTTTCTCATTTCGTTTCCTCTTTTTGGTTTCTAGTAACATAGATTTCAAGCCCTTCCTTCTAGCTTTGGTTGAATTTCTGCATTGCTCTCAACTCCAAAAGCAGGTGATAGAAAGGATGGGTAGAAAGCTTGGTACTTGAGATAGAGTTAAATAGGAAGAAAAATTGAGTTAGACACTACAAGATTCCTCTTGTGGGGTAAAAGGATCACAACAAGGCCATAATAAGCCCCCAAGAGAGAACGAAGATGCTACCGCATGCAGTGGTAACAATCGGAGTATGGTGTAGTTCCATATATTAAGGTCCACCAATGACATCATATTAGCAAAAACCTAAGCATGAAAATAGATTGAAACAAAAACAAAAGGGAAACCCTCACTAACTCTTCAGACCCTTTTTCAATAATTGGGCAACATTTGGGTATGAAAAAACAGGAATCCCTTCTTCAAAGCCCCTGTTTACTTTTATAGATCTCTTCATATTGAGGGATGGCTTCGACCCTCCTTGAATGGCCATTGGATGAGTGTTGGGCAGTTGCATTCATTAAACTTCCCGGCAACTGTTTGAAATTTTTTTAATTGAAAATTTTTATACAGAACTTTGACTTTCGCATTTTGTAATTTGGTGCATATGTTTTCCACTCAAGCCACATTTGTTTAAATAAAATACATATTTATTTTCTTATGATTACATTCTCAACTATGGACATGGATTTATCCTGGACAAGTAATGAAAATAAGATATGTTCTAGGGAATTGAACATGTGCTTTTTCATCACTTGTATCGATATACTTTGATAGGACGAGCACGGAAACCCAAACCCCTCACTTCATCACACTATTACCGATAGAGAATTTCCTAGCTGTTGAGCACAACACATAGCCCATATCATTGAAAGATATACTTGTGTTATTCTTTCACCTTGAGATGGATATATATTTGTTTTATTGCAATAGGGAAACAACTACTACATTACACTACATCAACTATACTCAAAGGCAAAAACTATTTTTCATGTACAACTACGTTGAGAGTGATAAGTATCTCCCCATGTGTCATCATAGCAACAAATTCCATTTTTCTAATTCATCGTGTTTCTCATTCTAGTGGCCACCATTATTGTGCAAGTTTCTCCTATCACTTTTTGCCTCCATGAAATTTAATAAGAAAATGCTAAGACAATGCTAAATGTCAAATTTTAGCAGACATTCTAAAAACCTTTTTGATCCATTTTCTAACATGGTCCACAATCTGCTTTACTAGTACTACAATGTATCTCTTCCGAAACTTGATTTTCTTTCATAGCTGGACAACTAATTTGATAAATGATCTCCTTAAATCTGTCTTGAACTTGAAAGTAATTGGATGTTCTTGAAGATGGGCCAAGTGTTCACCCAAAACATCCAAACATATCAATAACAACACATAGTTTAACAGAAATATTCATCCTCATCCAATTATTAAATGCAGAAATATTCCTCTAAAAGCTTGGATTTCCGATACACTGGGCCTATTACTTATATAACCCCTGGTTTTAGTTTTTCTTACATGTTTGGCGATTCAACTAGAATATGTCAAAACATAGAGTTCCTTGATGTCTTCACTCGAACTTCTTGGATGCCATCTCCAAGAAAGGCTCAAAGGATATTCCAAATATTATCTTTAAAGGTTCCCATTTCGACTTGAAAGGCTAAGTATCCATGCCATCAATCACACTCTTCTATGCATGTGTACATTACCAAGAAATTTATCATCAATAAACATTGTTGCAAGACAATAATTGTTCATATAAATTTCTGAGACATTGTGGATATCTAAAGAGGTTTCCTTATAAAGCTCAAGTTCAGCAAAGCATCCAACATATGGATCATGAAATAGTGGATCCTCACACTAATGTATTTGCCATGGGACTAAGACAAAGATATACAAATTGTAAACTCCCTCATGTAGATGAGAAAGTGGTGTTGGAAACTCTCCATGTTAAATTTCTCAGACTTAAGGGTGACGAAACCATGAGTACCATTTAGAATTGGCATTCATACCATATTCAAATGGCGTCCTTCCTCAATGTAAACAATTCTTCAATAATATGGCCACTCTCCCACATGTGTCACTTCTTCCAATCCTCACACCTAATTTGAACACTGCACCTATGCATTTCATTTGACAATGCATATGTCTTGGGACTTTGTATCCATTGTAGTGGGCCTTCATCCCTCTTTTATTACAAAGCAGACTTCTCAAGGTAGGGGAAATCATAGCTCCCTACCCTCCCTAATTTCAAAGCAACACAAAAATATTTTCTCTCTCTTTCCACTTCAGGGCAGTTCTTCAATCAAAAGTCTCAATTTCAAGCCCTTCCTTCCAGCATTGGTTGAATATTTTCATTTCTCTCAACTCCAAAATCAAGTGATAGAAAGGATGGGTAGAAGGCTTGGTACTTGAGCTAGAGTTAAAGAGGAAGAAACATTGAGTCAGACACTACAAGATTCCTCTTGTGGGGTAAAAGGATCATAACAAGGCCACAATAAGCCCCTGGGAGAGAAAGAAGATGCTACTGCATGTAGTCATAACAATCAGAGTATGGTGAAACACTATATATTAAGGTTCCATTATCATGCCCTCAAGACTTTGATTTTTGGAGAGAGAGAAAATATTTTTAAAGCAGAATCTGGCAAATTTGAGGCTATAATTAGCAAAGTGGAAAGCTTGCACAATCTTGTTCAGAGACCTCGTGAGCAAGTTCTAGATGCTCATACACTCTTTGATCTCACATCCACACTCCTCGCTACTGTTAACAGATCACAAAACAATAATGGTGCTACTCCAGTTGATTTTATTAGTAGTGATATTCTAAGAAACTATAGTGACCATGCATATGGAAGTAGGTCTTTGGAGGGAAATGATGATCAAACCCAAATATCATGGAGAAATCTTGAGCTTTTAGCTGCTTCTATTTTCCAGGATGCGGCAAAAATTTTCACTATGTTTGGCCCAATGGATAATGAACCCAAGCAAAGGAAAGCTATAGTACATAGAAAACAAACTAAACCGATAGAAAGCACTTGATCTGAAGTAGTGAAAAAGTCTCTGGAAGATGAAAAATCAGAAACATACAAGAATATGGCAAGCATATTTAACATTTTGTGAAAATAGAAGCAAGTCGGATTAGAGAATTTGGTTCTAAATAGAATATCATTTTCCGAGACACTAGAAAACGTCTTTGTGTTATCATTTCAAGTAAAGAATGGTAGAGTTGAAATAAATTTCGATGAAAATGGAAAACTTTTGTTGTCCCCAAAAATTCTCCCAAAGCTATAGAAATGGCATCTGGAGAAGATTCTTATAGCCAATTTTCTTTTCTGTTTGATTTTAAAGACTGTAAGTTGATGATGGAAGCTAGTGGTGAGGAGTTGATGCCTTACAGAACCAATCCACTTATGATTCCTTGTTCTGAGAAGGTTGCAGAGGCTCCTATTAGAGAGATTTCAAGAAACATGGGCAAAGTGGTACCTGCAGCTCTTGAGGTGTAGGAGGATGAATGTGGAAGTGATGATGATGGTGGAGGTCTTCAAAGACCAACACCAAAAAAGCGAAATAAGTGTCTCCTATGACTTTTCCTACTTTTTTGGGTGCTTTTTGTTGGAAACTTTCTTTGTTTCGATCATTGCACTGTAATTCATACAAGAAGCTAATCTCTAATTTAAGCAATCTAGTATATAAACAATGCTATCTTGTTCTCATAATTAGTTATAATTATGTTGACTAGTAGTGAAAACCCCCGGTCATGTAGTACACCCCTTTAGCCATGGTTCCAAGGCCTGGGCAGAAGACTGGCATCACGTAAAAGGAAATTGTTAATGTAAGATGTCAAGTTTGATCTATTAAACCATGAGTAGTCTCCTTGTGATAGTATGTTGTAATTTTATGTTTGAAAAGAATTTTGAGATACCACACAAGAACAAAGTCTCTGATTGTTTTTTTGGTTTAATTTGAGAATACATAGAGATGAGAGTAGGGTAAGGCCAGGCGAAAATAGATGTAAATACAGAGGTTCAAAAAGCTAGCTAGCATCTCTTACCATACCCAAAAACTTTTGTTAGCACTACAGGGATAGAGAGATCCACCTGAAGGCGTGTGGAGAATAATTGAGGATATGCATGCTCCAGACTGACTAATTGCTTGAGCCTAGATCATGCAAGTGCAACTAGTAGATGTCAAGAGTTTGGGAATATATATCTATTAAGTATGTGTATATGAAATTCATTATGTCCCCTTTTGATTTTCAAGGTGGGAGGAATGCAATGGAGAAAGGGAGATCATATTTGTCCTCTATATCCCACCTATTAGGGCACTGGGATAAGTCCAAATAATAAGAGTTGGGTTCGATCATAAGTATCTGATTGTAAAAGGCCATCATGAACTTTATTAAGCTAAGTCATCCTTTAGTTGAAGGTTCAAGCAAGATACTCCACCTCTTTTCAGCCCTTTAGTCTTCCTGAAATTGCTACAAAACAACCCTATTTCACCCACATTGAATACCTCTTCCTATTGTGATCTTAAACTTCAAACTTCGGCCTCTCTCCCTATAATAGAACCCAAGAACAACACTTAAAACAACCTCTCTTTCACACGTTGTACCTATAGAAAAACATAAGACTTCCACGTTGCTTCCAGGGCTTCTTTCTTGCTATCTTATGGATCCTTCTTGCAGTGGCTAGGGCCTCTCTTTGATGGTGTCTAGGGCCTCTCTGAGTGCTACTTTAGACCTGCCTTGACTGCGGCTATATGCTTCTTCTTGATGTATGATAAGGGCCTCCCTCTTACTATGGATTAGGGCCTCCTTTGCTATGGATAAGAGCCTTCCTTTTGCTGCATATCTGGCCTCTCTTGACTGTGTCTTTATGCCTCTCTTGATTGCATCTTAGGCCTCTCTCTAGATTGTGTATTAGGCCTCTCTCTTGCTGTGGCTAAGCCTCCTTTTGATTGCGGTTAGGGCTACCTTTTACTGCAGCTAGGGCTTCCTTTTCGACTGTGGCTAGAGCTCCTTCAAGACTGTGTCTAGGTTTCCCTTCATGACTACAGCTAGGGCCCCTTTGTGACTACAACGAGTGCTTGCACTATAACAACTGCTAACCTCACACTGCCTGGGGACTCCTGCACTATAGCACTCTCTACTTCTTCATTTGCATCTATCTCTACCCACATCTACCAGTCCTGCTACTCTCTCTTTGGGGCTCTCGTAGCAAGGTATAATCCAAGAGGTTAGGTACTTCAAGGATCTTCCCCTCATCGCCTGTAGTCATCTTAAATATAGCTCGATGTCTCCCCACCTCTTCTCTAGATGTACACGAGCACTCCTTATAGTCCCTAGCATGCCTTGGGACACTACAACATGAGCACTAGTGCATTAACTATGCTAAAAGGTCACTTTCTTATTAATTTGACCATGAATATCTCTTTTATAAAGCAATATTTCTTAGCTTTGTTTACATTAGTGGTTTCATAAGAACATTTCTACAGTCTCTTCACTGAATTTCTTAAATTTTTTACATTTATGCTTTTTGACAAAAAAGGGCTAACATTTTACCCTAGCTAAGTAAGGATTCTTTAAATAACCTTCTAGCTTGGTTCCTTTTTGTTCAATCTAAGCTTCGAAAAGTGTCATGAATTTACATTTAGCAATGTAAGAATCTATTCTTCTCCATAAACAATCAAGCCAACTCTTTCATTTTTCAAATTACCTACCAGTTCTGGACATATTCTTTGAAATTTCTATGTTGAAGGTGTTGGATTTAGGTAAGTGATACAGAATGCACACCTACAGTTCTATTCTTCATCTATTAGACTAGTGCAAATTATAGGCAAACTTGGAAGGTTTGGACATGACCGTTCCAACCATACTCTTATTGGCCTGCAATACATGTATTCATAACACATACCTACAATACTATTGTTCACATTTTCGGCTAGTGCATATTGTAGGCAAATTGTTAGATGTTAGACTTTGTTGTCTCAAGTTCACACACTAGTGCTAAAGATGCAACATATTGTGTGCATCCTTAGATATGTTTGAGATTGCAAGCTAACTATTTAAATAAATGCATGTATAAAACTTCTATATTAGAAAAATAACCATTAGTATTTTTTCTAGCATTTTGGGTTGAATTCACAATAGTATGCTAAAAAGTGTCATTTCAATGTCTGGAAATTAGGATATATAAATGTGAGATATACACTCTACATATTTGGGTTATCTCCTTTTCAAATCTGAGCTTTTTTAGGTACATGTTAATTGTTTGAACTTTGAACTTTGAATAAATTCCTGAATGGACTTCGTAAATACTTGAATGAATGGACTTCGTAAGGAAATGGTACCATAAATTTTGTTATTTAAAAGATTTGACATCCATATTTTCACAAAATACAATTTCCTCACTAAATACTTATATTTAAAGATACTTGTGTTGGAGTGGTTCCTTTATGTTTTACTATAATCTTGATGATGACAAGCTTTAGCTGACTTTTTTCATCAATTGTTCATAGAATATGCAAAATATTTCGTTGTCAAAGTGTGGCAAAATTTGCATTTCTCCTTATTTATTTTTTATTGTTCATGGCAAGATAATCATGTTGCAGGAATGATGTATCCTACAGTTTGTTTCAATTTTAGGATATTTTTTTTCCTCCCATTTTTTAGAAGAATGTAGATTCCATTTTCATGTTGATGGTTTTTGCATGTATCTTATCTAGACCCAAATGTTGGTAATGGAGAAAATCTTGAGAAGTAGTCGTGGAAACAAACTATCAGAGGTTAACGTTACGATACCACTTTCACTTGGTATCAGAAAAAATTTAACAGTAAGTGACATAGTAGAAGAGTTATTTAATGACAAGGTTGAAAGGGTAACCTCATGTCTTAGTTCTAAGTCATTTATTCGTGTTTCTTAGCTCTAAGTCATCTGTTTTTGAGATTTACCAGATTAATTATTTCACTAATCCACTATGCATGGATTGTATTTCTCACCTGATGTTAGTTACTTGACATGGTTGATATAACATTCAATTCTAGGCCACTTTTATTTTAAGTCAGAGATTTTATTAATTAAAAGGATGTTCATATTTTGATTGGTTTACTTGGAGCTTGATTTAAAAAAGTTTTGTAAATTCCACATGGATGTTATTTTTTTAGGGTGAGCTCTTTGCACCAGTAAGGTTATATGAGTCATAGAACATAGGTATACAATAAGAACATCTTTGTCCTTTGTTGTGTATTTGATATTCTTTATATCATTGATGGATGGTTATTGATTATGTAAAATAGAGGATCGGAAGGTCCTACCAATTCTCTTGACAAAGCAAAATAAAATGGAGTGGTAGAATTGTGTTTTAAAGGGTGAGTTAGAAATCAGTTCTTGAAAGGTAGAAATTGAGAATGGAAAGCTATCTGATATGGATCTAGAAACACAATAGATCGTGGACAAAAAATGATGGTATTGATGAGTCTTCCCAGAAAATAAGCTCTAAGCTCTAATTGTTAGACCACTGCCCAAATTTCAGTTATCTACAATGGAAATAGTGGCTCTAGCTTTATTTGTATGAATAACAACTTTGGCCATTGTCCTATTCATTTCCTATGAATGATTTTGATTTTCAAACTCCAACTAGTTTGTTGTTAAAATTAAAGCTTTGATGACAAACTTATAGTTTTCAAATCTCTTTTCTAAATCTATTTTCTTGAGAAAATTTGTCTTTTTTTCTTTAGGTACCATAGATTGATGCTGTGTGACATATGCTATGATATAATTAACTGGAGAAATAGACAGAAGTGTTGTACAACATATTATTTTTTAAATCTAAAGAAACAAAATTTCCAAATACAAAGTTTATTAATTAAGAACATCTTTTAGACTTCTTTGCTAAATTATGATTATATTTTGGTAGGGGATTTTGTGTACGCTGATATTGTGTTGTCTCTTTGGTTTTTGTTAGGTAACAATGGTTAATAAGGAATGTGTTCTTGAGTAATAGGCACACATCTTATTCTACTATCAACAGGAAACTCCATGGTTTTTAGGCATGGCAACAAAAACACAGATGTTAGTGGGATATCAAAAGTCTGTGTTGGATGAATTTAATACTACTGATGATTTTGATTCCTTATCAAATAAAGAATGTCATGAGTCAAATTCAAATAAACAAAATAAGCTCAAGAATGAACATGAAGCTATTGCTTCCTGTCCAAGTCAATTTATTTTATTTGTTGGTTGTTGTCATGTTTTGAGTGCAGACTTGTGAAATTCCAAATGGCACATTGGTTTATGTAAAGGGGAAATATATATATATATATATTATATTATATATATATATATATATATATATATATATATATATATATATAATATATATAATTTTTTATCATATGTCGTTCATGGCTTCTGGAGATCCATGTTACATTTGCACAAAAGTTTAGATATCATTTAGATATCTAAACACCAAATAACAACAACATTGAGATTTTTCTTTCACTCAACCTATAACATATTGCACCTGTCTTCATCAATGTTCTTCTTCCATATGTTTTTTCCCCTAGGAAAAATCGTAATTTTATTAAGAATAACAAAATTACATTTTGTAGATGCAGAAGTGCATATGCAAATAGCAACACAAAAGGCTATTGTCATAAATAAAAGAAAAAAAAGAAGAAAGAAATAATGTACATATGGGGAAGAAATTATGTTTTTCTCGCTTTTTTCTTCTAAACCTTTCGCCACTCCCCTTGAATCTGTGAGGACGAAAAAAGTACGAGAGAAGAGTCCTCCATAGGGAAAGGATTTTCCTTGTCTGTATCAGAGTGATTTGGAGAATGTTGTATTTTGGCTCCATTGTTGTCCCCTATATCTGGTATCTTCTCCAACAAAGAGTACATCATTTCCTATGCTACAAATTTCTCAGTTTCTGACAACTTGTGTGTCTGATTGTTTGCTATGGGGATGGTTGCCATGGCTTCTTCCCCAATAGGAGCATAATCATGATTTGGTGGAGGGTCAGTTGCCTCCTCATCCTCTGCTTCTTCTTCTGGATTCACTGTGCATTGCCAGCCTCTTGGTTTTTGTGCTTGTTTCTTATTTATTCTGGTTTCTCTTTTGGCTTGTGGATAGTTATTAATAAGGTGACATGTTTGTTGATAACCTCGACACTTGAAGAATGTGTTTTCATAATCTAGTGGTTATTTCCACTGTGTGTTGTTATGGATTAGAATTATGCTATCAGGTAGCCCTTGACTAAGATCTACCTCCACATAGATTCTAGCAAAAGTATGTATGCATCTTGCAATTCTTTTCACATCTTTCTTGAGGTAGTTACCTATCGCATTCCCCATTGCTTCGAAAACTTTGGGGAGCCAGAAGTGTATCGGGAGGTTATGTAGCCTAACCCATACCAGCATTTTGGAAACCACCATAATAGTGGGGTCAAAATCGGAAAACCAGGGGGTCATGAAGAGTCCTGCATTGCCCCAGAACTATAGCCCCTCATGGAGGACATATTCTTTTTCCTTGACCGTGTCAAATTTGACAATAAAAAAACCTTTGGAGCACAAATGGATGTCAGAATTTGTTGTCCATGTGGAGAAGATCCATTGTTGTAATGCATCTGTTTTAGGCCAAAAGCCATTGAATCTGTATATGATAGCCATTGTAGAGAAATCAGTATAAAAGTTGTTTACCTCAGGCAGAGCAATTGTCAGTAGTGGAGTCTATGATCTTTGCTCCACAATATAAGGTCTAGGTAGATCTTGTGTTGGTGCTGACTTATTGGTGGCTTCCCCCTCCCCTTTGATAGCATCCTTGAAAGAACATATGCCCTTTGAGCTAGATTCAAAGCTTCCACCTCTCAGCCTCATGCTTAGTATGATGGTTGAGTCTCGCACAATTCCATAGTGTTGCACTGTGTATTTATTCTGTAAAATTTGTCGTGCATATATCAAACTTAGCAAGTTTGTTGAGATGCCTAAATATGCTTGTATTTCATACTTTATATCTTCTATCAGCTTCTCAGTCCAGGTTTACTTGCATATCATACTCCTTGACAGGGTTCTAATAAAAATTTGTATCAATTCCTGGTAGGGGTCCTAGGTGCCTAGTTTTGTTTTTGGCCTGGATCCTTCTGCTATTTGGGCCATCGAAGCAGTGAGGTGTGCAAGCTTGCCGAGATCATTTTTCAGATGCCCATTTATAATGGCCAAAGTTATTTTTTATATCAGGGAAACCCTGACCTCTCAATGTATGGAATTTTTGATAGGGAGAGCCTAAGTCATGAGTTTCTTCTCTTCCTTGATGTCATCAGCCCACATCTGACCGGAGGAGAACAGGGGTGCAGCAAACTGCTTGACCCACAACCCTTTGCTCGCACCCATTTCTTGCTTGTTGACCTCTCCCTTAATGTTTTTCCTAAGAACGATGGATCAATCTTCCCGGGGCAGACCGAGGGAGGGCAGGGGATCAAACAGCCACAACGCCTTCAAACTATCGTGTGCATTGCTACCTTGCCTGACTGTTTCTTCCGCGATGTTTTGAACTGCGACCCGATACAGAGTAGGGTCTGGTTGATTTAAATCTATCAGCCCTAGGCATTGTGGTATGGAGCCCTATTCCACCCAGTGAATACCACATTGAGACAAGAAGGGAGAAACCTCCCCTGGCCGCTATTTGAGTTGATCCACCCATTGGGAATCCTTTCCTGATAAAGATCCAGGCCAAGCCATTAACAGTCAAACGTGCTTGGTTATCCCAGCTGTCAGACTCCTTGTCATTCCATTGCAGCTCTGATCTCTAGGTGTGGTGGTAGCACAAATCGTCCCTTCTGAAACCCTAGCCATCGCGCCTCCTCTTCAGAGTTTCACTTCTAATTGAGTATTCAACTGAACATATTGATTCTCTTATACATAATTATTTTTCCCTCCACCAACTTTTCATAACTTCCATAACCATTTGGAACGAACTTGTAGCTTCAATGTCACTTTTCTTTTTTAGTAAAATATTGTCGAGACTTTAATTTATTGAAAGTTGTAGAATTTACAATTTATGAAGTTTCAAGGTCTAATTTTTAAAAGTCTAATTATTTAAAGGGTGATAGCTCAATGGAAGAGCACCTTCTTTACAAGCAGGAGGTTGGTGGTTTGGTTCCATCGTTCCCTGGCATGATCCATATGGAATGAACTTTTGACCATCACCAATGAGCTTTGGTGACATTTTTCAACCCTCACCAAAATATGAAATGGTGACGGTCAACGAATGCCACCACATATATGCATCAATAGTGACAAACCTCAAAGGTTTGTAACCATAAATCGTTGTTGTTGATATGAAATGGTGACGGTCGATGTCCATCATTATAGTCATTATTTATGACGGACCTTGAATGTCACCACAACACCTATACTTACGGAAATGTAGCTTTTGGTGAGGATCAACGAATGTCACCATATATATGCACCAATAGCAGGGAAAATTTTAAGAACCCCCCCTAAATTTATAAGTATAATAAATGGGCGAATCTCCATGGTATATGGGAAAAATGGAAGGCGATTTTATCAATAATATAATATGTATATATATTTTTTTTGCGAATCTCTCACCAGGCATGGTGAATATTTTACTCAATTATAAAATCTTGTAAGATCTTGGTATTACCATGGGTTATCATAAACCTGGAGCTTAAAAATTACTATTAGTAATTTATAAAAATTAATAAAATTA
>APFE030919616.1:53618-67744 GCA_000404065.3 Pinus taeda | reverse complement strand
TCCTAATTTCAAGGGCTAAATTTACCTTTTTTACCCTCTCCCTTAAAATAAGGTGGGCTATTTGAGGTGATTTGTAAAAATGTACTATGATACAAAATATTCGCCCACTAAAAATTTAAAACCCCTTAATTTCGCCAAAGGGCGAACATTCGCCCCTAAAATTTTCTATGACCAATAGTGACGGCCATGGAAGATCCATCATAATAAATTGTTGTTGTTCATATGAAATGATGACGGTCACTATCTGTCATTATAATTAATATTCGTGATGAACCTTTAATGTCACCATAACACCTATACTTTTGGTGATGCCACCTTTGGTGACGGAGGCTATGGTCCATCACCATTGCTCATATGAAACTGTGGCGGTCACTATCTATCATTATAAATCATTATTGGTGAAGGACTTTGAATGTCACTACAACACCTATACTTTTGGCGATGCCACCTTTGGCGACACTCAGTTTTTGGTGACGAAGGCTATGGTCCGTCACCATTGCTCATATGAAATGGTGACGGTCACTATCCGTCATTATAAATCATTATTGGTGATGGACTTTGAATGTCACTACAACACCTATACTTTTTGCGACACCACTTTTGGTGACATTCAGTTTTTGGCGACAAAGGCTCTTTTGACCATCACCAATGAGCTTATGGTGAAATTTTTTGCCCCTCATCAATGTCATTTTTTCTTGTAGTGCAAGGATCAGATTTAGTATGATGAGCCTCATTCATTTGAGGAAGTCATATAGAAATTGAAGCATTGTTATGAGCAGTCGAAGTGCAAGTCCGAGCCTAAGAATGATTGGAAAGGGAATGAGAAAGATAAAGGAAAATGGCCTCAGATGTAAGGAAAACCTCATGATGTAGGTGAGACAAAAATTGTGACTCCTTACAAGAATTTTAATGTAGCTGAGAAGAGACATGTACCTCAACCTAGAGAGAAATAGAATAAAGGAAGTGGCAAAGAACTATTACAGTGTTGTATTTGTGGCAATGACCATTACAAGAAAGATTTTCCATTGTACCAGGGTGGCAAACCTCATATTTACACTGCTCAAGAGGCACAGACAGTTGGAGATGCTGGACAAAGTATTCCTCAAATCTATGTAGCCCTTGATAACAGGCAGGTGGATCATCAGGCATCCATTATTGAGATGGAAGATAATCTTTGCGATCAATTTATTTCCAATTTGATTGATCCTAGTTCTAATTATAGTTATGTTAGTCCTGATCTGGTGGACCAATGTCGTTTGAGTAAAGAAGTGTATGCATAATCTTAGTTGGTGTAGTTGGCCACTGGGACCAAGAGAATATTTCATCATTGGGTGAGAGCTTATGCATTTGAGTAGAATGGTATGCCTACATCAACACATCTAAATATGCTTCCTTTAGGTTCATATAACATGCTTTTGGGTAGAGATTGGTTGTTCACTCACATGACCAAGGTAGATTGTTATGAGAAGGATATTGAGTGCCTGAATGATGATGGAGAGAATAGAATCTTGCAGGGAAAGAATAATCCTACCTCAATGAGAACAATTACAACTATGCAGGAAAAGTGCAATTGGAGGAAAGGGTGTGTATTCTTTACAGTGCATGTTTCTAGTGACAAAAGCATTAGAGAAAATTTGAGGTCTCAAATGGGCCTCAAAATAAAAATGTAAAAAAAAAAATCAAATTTATAAGAACCAATAGGATTCAAGATGATGATGCCAACCATGGGGGATGATTCACCATTTTTGGAGTAAGAAAATAAAAAGATTAAAAAATAAAAAACTAATTTTTCAGCTTGTATTTTCAATGTATCTCCCTATGGTTTTACTAAAATTTCGAGTGAGAGAACTCATTGGATGTATAATTTAATTCCTCATCTAAGGAGTTCCCATTTTGCATACTTTTGATGGACCTTGCTACTCAAAAAATGATAAATACATGAAAAATATGATTGCAAACATGTTTTTTCACATATTTCTAGTTTTTCGCGTAGAAAGATCCATCGAAGGTATGAAACATGGAAACTCCTTAGATGAGTAATCAAATTATGCATCCAACAAGTGCTCCAACTCACAATTTGAGTAAAATCATAAGAGATAAGTTGAAAATCCGAGTTGAAAAAAGTAGTTTTTTCTTTTTCCCTCTAAAATTAAATTATGTAGTCTATTCTTATTTATTATTTCCACTATTATTTTATAATATTCCTTAATAGGCCCATTTTATACCTAAAATTTTCTCTAATGGGAGGATGTTGAGGACGATGAAGGCTTAAAGAGGCATCATGTTTTGCACTAGTTTCAAGATATGTTTCCTGCAGAGATTTCAGAGTTACTGCCTCTTAGGGAAGTGGATTTCTCTATTGAGTACGTATTAGGAGTAGCACTGGCACCAAAGGCACCTTACAGGATGAGTACTCCATAGTTGGAGAAATAGAAGTTGCAGCTTAAGGAAATGCTTGATAAGGGATAGATAAGGCTAAGTTTGTCTCCTTGGGGTGCACCAGTGTTGTTTGTTAGGAAGAAGGATGGTACTCTTAGGTTGTGCATTAATTATAGGAAGTTGAATAAGGTGACTATTAAGAAGAGGTATCCTTTGTCATAGATTGATGACATGTTTGATTAGTTGAAGAGAGCAACAGTGTTCTCAAAGATTGATTTGAATCGATATATCATTAGGTGCACATCAAAGAAGAAGATATCTACAACACCACATTTCGTACCAGGTACGGAAATTATGAGTTTGTGGAGGTTCCTTTTGGTCTTACTATTTCTTTAGCCACCTTTATGTGTTTGATGAATAGTGTGTTGCATCCTTATTTAGACAAGTTTGTGATAGTTTTCATTGATGATATATTGATATATTCCAAGAACGAGGAGGAGCATGCAGAGCACCTGGTGGTAGTGTTGAGATTGTTGGGAGAGAATCAATTGTAAGCCAAGCTTAGCAAGTGCAGTTTACTTTAGTATTAGATTCATTACTTGGGGCATGTTGTTTCCAAGGAAGGATAACAATGGACCCGAAAAATATTAAATTTATAATGGAGTGGCTAACTCCTAGGAATGTGGATGAGGTCAAATCATTCATGGGACTACGAAGTTATTACAGGAGGTTCATCAGGAACTTCTCAAGGATTTCCTATCCTTTCACATGTTTGTATAGGAAAGGGAAGAAGTTTGAATGGAATGAGGTGTGTGTAGCTAGTTTTGAGCAACTGAAACATTTTCTTACAAATGCTCTAGGTTTGAAGATTGAAGATACTGATAAGGAGTTTTTAGTTTGTAAAGATGCTTAAGAGAAAGGACTTGGTAAAGTCCTGATGTAGGAAGGACATGTAGTTTGCTATGAGTCAAGAAAGTTGAATGAACACAAGCAGTACTATGTGACTCATGACCTTGAGTTGGTATCTATCATTCATGCCTTGAATATGTGTAAGAATTACCTCCTCGGCATGACGTTTATTCTTATGAGTGATCATAGTGGACTAAGGTACTTGTTTGGCCAACCTAATTTAAATGGAAGGCAAGCTAGATGGTTGGCTACCCTCACTGAGTTTGACTTTGAGATCAGGTACATCAAGGGTAAGGAGAACAGGGTTACAGATTCTCTCAGTAGGAGAGTGCAGGTGAATCATATTTTAGTTGTGATCTTTTATGGAACAAATCGGAAGGAGCATATCTTGCATGCAAGGCAGCATGATGACAAGTACCAATAGCTTAAGTAGAAGTTGCAGTAGCAGGGTGAAGGTGATAGAGATGAGGATTATAACATCACCATATATGGCTTGGTCATATTTAAGAACATGATTTATGTGTCAGATAGCAGTGAGCTCAAGAAGATTATCTTGAGGGAGTTTCATATCAAGTCATATTTAGGTCACCTGGGATATTAGAAGACATTGAAAGTTGTTAAGAAGTTCTATAACTGGTTGAATATGAAGAAAGAGGTGATTGATTTTTTTGTTAGATGTTTGGACTCTCAGCAGATGAAAGTTGAGTGTAAGCACCCAATTAGTCTATTACAACCTATTCTAATTCCATAATGGAAATGGGATGTCATTTCCATGGAGTTCATTACATGTTTTCTGAGGACACCGAGATAACATGATTCTATCATGGTTGTGGTTGATAGGTTGAGTAAGGTAGTTCACTTCATTGTAGTGAAGTTTATGAATTTAGCTAGTGAGGTAGCTCAGATCTTCATCAAGGAGATAGTGAGGCTACATGGATTTCCCAAGAATATTATATCAGAGAAAGATTCCAATTTCACTTCTAAGTTTTGGAAGGAATTGTTTGCAAGTTTGGGGACAGAGTTAGATTTTAGTACAACTTATCATTCACAGACAGATGGACAGACAAATATGGTCAACAGGATTCTTGAGGACATGTTGAGGATGTATGTCATGCATCAACAGAGGAAGTGGGAGGAATATCTTCCATTGGTAGAGTTTACATATAATAATAGGTATCAGGAATCCTTGAGGATGAGTCCATTTTAGGCTCTTTATGGGTGGAGTTGTAATATTCCTATCAGTTGGAAAGGTCCAGTGAACAGGGTGTTCATTGGACTGGATATGTTGGCTGAGATGAAACAGTAAATGTAGGTTGTATATTTTTACTTGTAGATTCAATGACTTATCTGATATGCTAAAACATAAGACAAGAATCTACTCTACTCATTAGCAGAAACCAAATTTGATCGATGAAAAAACTGAGAAGAAAATGAAGAATTTAAATCGCACATAACACAATATTTGTTTTTTGTGGAAAGAAATCACTCAAAACCCTAAATATCTATATTGCATTAACCAAAAGATCTGAGAAGAAAATACAATGCTTATTCAACCCCGAACAATTCCTGCACAAGTACAATCTATCTCTTTGCTTCACAAAAAAGATCAAGCCAACACTTAGCCAAATATGTTGCTTGCCAAGCCCCTACTTCCTTGCAAAATTGTTGAGAGAATTAGCCCATATTTAATTGGGAAATTCCACATCCATAAATGTGTAATCCATCATAGGCCTTCTACTTACTGCATGCACCATCTGTACAACTTGAAAAATTATACAACTGATAGTACACTATCCCTAAACTCTAATATCAACTAGGACTTCCTCTGAATTGATATGAATGAGTTATTTATGAGTGAATACTCAGTTAACTGGTGGAGCAGTGAACCTACACTAGTGCTTTTCTCCACTGCTAGTTCCTCCAACTTTTTGAACTAATTTAACTGATTATAACTCAGTTAGACTGAGTTAATTAATTACAACTCAAAAGAACTCAACCTGGACCCCTAAAATTTAGTAATCACTCTACATGACTCTGGATAGACTTCCAACTCGAGTTTATTGAGCCAACTAACTCAAATTAACTTAGTTAACTATTACAAGTTGCTATGATAATATAATTTCGATTTAATTTCTAATTAATTCAAGGACAATTTAAATTAGGATTTCCTGTTTCTATTTTTAACAGTTATTAAGAGGAATTTGAACGTAGCACAGGACAGGCAGAAGAGTTATGCATACTAGCACAAAGTATTCAATGAGTTTTAGGTTGGGTAGCATGTGTATTTGTGCATCAAGCCCAAGAGGAGCTCCTTGAGGATTTGATCATGTGCCAAGTTGGTACTTCGGTATTATGGGCCTTTTGAGATCCTTGAAAGGATTGGACCAATGGCCTACAAACTTTCACTACAGCAAACAATGAAATTCCATGATTTTTTCCATGTTTCATTACTTAAGAGATATGTTTAGGATGTTGATCGTGTGATTGATTGGTTTGTATTGCAAGTGGAACTAGAGGGAGAGTTCCATCTAGAACCTTAATTCATATTATAGTGGAAACAACTCATGCTCCAAAACCGAGCAATAGAGAAAGTTAAAGTGTAGTGGAAGCACTTTGGGCCTGATGAAGCTACATGGGAGATAGATAATCAGATGTGGGCTTTGTATCCTTCATTATTTCTTGGTTCAAGAAAATAAGCTTTTGATATCTATATGTGTGTGTGTGTGTGTGTGTGTGTGTGTGTGTGTGTATTTATATGTTGTAAATACCACAATGAGTTTTGTTATAAAGCTCCAATAAGTGGTATCTTGTTTTCTTTTTCAGTAGCATGTCAATGTAAATACTGCATCGAGCTATGTTATAAAGCTCCATGGGAAGTATGTTTAGTTTTCAACTTTTCACTAGTCATAGGTGTCATAGAACACTAAGGACGATGTTCCCATAAGGGGGAGGGGTTTGTAACAACCCCGGGTTAAATTTCCATGTAATAAAGGATAATAAAGGTAAAATAAGACCAAGGTAATGGGACACACATTCCACGTTGAGTGTTGGGAAAACACATTAGTGGGCATCACTTTTGGTTCAATAATGGCTATGGAAATTGGAAAAGGCATTGGCAGAGGAAAAGAGGCAATAATTGGCAATTAACTATGAAAATAAAGGAAAATAGGAGAAAAGGAAGGTGAAGAGACACAGATGTGCATGCAAAGGAAATTACAGGAAAAATGAAGGAAAATGAAGAAAAAAGACACGTTAATGATAAAAAAGCATCAGAGAAAGATTTCATAGCTTTTGTTAGTTTTTTTATTTGGATCAATTTCAGAGAGAGAGCACTCCAAGGGGAGAGAGAAAGAAAGCAATAAAAGGAAACCAGAGAACTAGCAAAGGAAGAACAAGGACAAGTAAATGAAAGTAAGGAGAAGGTTAGATTAGTAGCTTTAGCAAGAAGATCTTTCCAGTAATAGGTTGTATGTGTGATTTCCTCACTAGGATGTGAATGCATGGTACGTGCATTTATTTGTTTTGTTCATTGGTTGTCATTGGCATGGGTTTTTCCTAGTTTAATATTGCTTTCAGCATTTCCTTTCCATTTCCTAGATAGTCATGGTGTGATGGGATTTATTCTTGATTGATCTTTGGATTTTTAGAAGTTTTTGGAACCAAGTGAGGTGGTCTCAGATAATCCAAAGGGTTTGGGGTAGAGACGGTTTTTTCCGGGAAGCCCCCAAAAGGTGGGTGGAGATAGGAAAAATCCTTAGGGTATGGTGAAGGGGTTTTGAGGCATCTAAGCTTGGTTTGGTTTTGTGATCTCGGGACCAATTTAGGTGAGATCATGGTAGCTTAAGGGCAGAGGTAGTTTAACCTATAGATTCCCTATTTTATTATGTCTTGGTTTATCCCATGAGATCCCACATTCATGCTTGGAATATGGCACTAGGGTAATTGGATGATAGAAATATTTGGTTCAACCCAATATATGGTCGAGTGGTACATGGAAGTCCCTAACTTGGTTGGATTTTGCATAAGTTAATATGAGTTATTCTTCTAATGTAATTAATGAGAACTTGTACTTGTTATTATGTGTATTTTATGGTTGTTTTTTCATGGTTTGTATTCTACTTATATGTTGGTTATAAGCCTAGTTCTATGATGTGCTCTAGTTATATGTTGGTTATAAGCATGGCTCTATGATGTGCTCTATTTATGGCTCTTATTCATGATTTGATAGGTTTTTGAATGGTTGATGAATGCATGGGCTAACAAGTGTTTTTTTAGCTATATTGAGAGGGAATTGAGCCTTCTTGGTGATTCTCAAATGAGGTTCTTAAGTTTATGATCATATATGCATCCCTGACTTATAGCTTTCATGTTTACCATATGTTTGACAAAATGTCTATAATGTACTAGGCATGTTATGGTCAAGATCTTGCTCAATTTTTTGATTGTTAGCCTTATTTTCATGTTACTTATGATTCTAGAAAGTTACAAGAAGTTCTGAGCAATGGTATGGAAGCTTTCCTGAAAAAGTGGCATAGATCTCATGGTTGCATGCACTAAACTAGGGAATTTGGGTCACAACTGCATGTAGGCAGGCTTGTGGGTCCAATTGGATCCTCCCAAATGCATGCATGAGGGGTTATGGGTGCATTAGAGAGTAAACATTGTGAAAAGGAGTTTCAGCTCAGGAATTTATTACCTGGGGTGGTTTGTAGGATCTTGAGTGGCTTTTTAGTCCTTGAGCGATGGTTTTAAGTTGTCTCTTAGTCGATCCCACTTCCATAACTAAAACTTGGAGGTTAGCTCATATCATAGTGACACTCAGCTCATGTTTACCCTGGACATCTTGTAAAAGAGGGTAACTGTGGGAGTGGAAGTTATAGGTTGCATGTCTAATTTCAATGTTTCAAGACCTGTTCCACCCCGACCTATTACTTTCCCTCTATAACATACCTCTAGTAGTTTGAATAGAGCTCATTGGAGTAGAAATAGTAGAGGTAGATGAAGAGTGCTTATATTTTTTTAGTCAAGTAGGTTGGTGGTAGTTTTTGCAACTATTTAGAGGGCACAATGGTTAAGTAGTCAAGGATTTTACTACTTCCTTCAATGGAAGAAGAGCTTGTGTTAGTGACCTTGAAATTAAGATCAATTTGCAATTTGTTGTAGCATACACCCAATTACCCTTGGAGGGTGAGTGTTGGTCTAAAAACATTACAATCAAAAGCATTCCATGGAAGAAACTGCTAACAAATAAGGACTTTGAATATTCCATTAATGGCATGCCTACATCGTTTCTCAAGAAAAAATGGTGGAACCTATTACATTTGATTCATAGATACATAACCTCTGAGGGTCATTACATTTTTGTTTTCGTGCATCACATTCATCTTTTTATAGCCTTTTTAGGCCAAAAAATTAGTTTTCCATACTTTCTCGTAAAGATTTTAGCAAGGATGTCAAAGGCTTACCAAGCTGAGCATAAAAACCCTGAATGCTTTCTTTTTCATCATGGGTTAATCTATATATTGGTTAGATATCATTTAGCTCATATTGTTGATGATTGGGATCTTTTTCTCACTTGAAATGGCTATGGTAAACCCCCAACGTTCGATCATGTTCAATCTTCTACGACTATCGCCCCTGACCCTTCTCCTATTTATTCAACTCCATCCATGGTTGAGGAGTTATAGTAGGATGAATGTGAGGAATTTCCTCAAATGACAAGGTCATCCTCTTCAAAGGATAACCAAATTAAAGTTTCCAAATTTTTAACTTCTCTCTCAGTTACTAGGTTCAAGGCAACCAAATCTCATAGGTTTAATTCCATTGTTGAATCTCCGCAACCCAAAAAACAACATGTTCAACGTGAAAACAAATAGGAAACTAGTTAGATGTGGGAAAAGGTAAAAGTAAAACGATTGCAAAGAAAAAATTCTAGGGCTCAAAGAACCAAGATTAAGGGTCCTCCTGAAATCATTCCTTTAGTTGACTTAGAAAATAGTCTTGAACCATCTCTGAAAAGAAATAAGTCACATTCTCAAGATATTTCTCTAGGTCATGACAATACTATCAATTGTGGTGATGCTTCCTATAGAAACCCTCACTCAATTGATTTCATCACAAATATGTATTGTAAAAAACAATATTTTCTCATTCTTCCTCATCTAAAACATAGAATTAGCCAATGAGTTTATGAAAATGACCGGTTAAGGGCTACGTTACATAGAAAGGAAAGACAAATGAACAAAAATCATCTATGTTGAAGGTAAAACCAAGTCCAAAGATACTCACATTGATATTCATTGAAACTCAAAGTTACCATCTCCTAAAAATTAGAGGGAACTAATGCCAGAAAATAGCCAATTTGTTTGAAAGGTGATGCAGGTAATATTCATTTTATTTAGTTTGACATTTTAATAAAAAGGGCTCTGCAGAATTGTAGGTTTTGTAGCAGCCCCATTTCAGTTTTATTGTTATGTTATTTAATTTTAGTATATTTTATTAACAAATTTTCAACGACGATAAGGAAAATCTCTTGGACGGTATGATTTGGGATGATTTCACCCACCGTGTGTTCACTCATAACCTTGTACGGGAATATTATTTTTGAGATGCCTTATGTTAATTTTCTCATAGGCCGAGAAGGCTTGAACTTAAAAAGTTTCTTTTTATTTTTTGTAACCAAATGACACAAAGACAGTTTTATTGTTATTTTTTATTGTAAGGATGAGAGCCTTTTGTTATATAAACTCCTCGATTCAATTGTAAAATGGATTTGAGAGGGAAAACTCTCAGAAAATAAATGCTATTGAATTTATGACTTATTTTTATATAGTTAATAGACTTGGTTGGATTCAGTCTATTTCTTGTAATTTTTGTTCTACATAATTTCATTGATATCTTCTTTATGCCTTTGTAATATAATTTAGGGGATTTAGAAAATAGAAATTTCCTTTGTTTAATGATTTGATCTCTTGAATAGAATATTTTTTATTATTTCATTTCTTTGTTGATCAAGTGTTATTTCAGTTTGTGTTTGGTTAATCATATTGATACACCTCTCCAGTGACTTGTGTCTAAAGAGTGTTATCTATATAGACATTAAAAGGATTTGAGTGCCTATGGGTGGGTCCGTCCGAGATGATTTAATCTATATAATGTATTTATTTTTTTATAGGTTTAATTAATATTGTAATTGTACCTAATTTGTAAATTATATATTTTTCTCTATCAAATGGTTTATTGGTTGTATCCATAGATCAAAAGAAAGAAGCATATGAATTTGATAAACAATAAATTATGATTTTCTCCTTTTACTTATCTTGGCCAACCAACATATATAAATATATATTAGTTAGCTTTGCATATATACATTTTGAATGTGAAATATTTAAATAATCATTTATATGCCATGTTTATTAATGAAATTGAGTAACTTGTATGTTTATAGTTATCAATTCCTTCCTCATTCACATTTGAGAATTATCTAATAGATAGTTACATCTAGAAATAATATTTTACCTCTTTGTGTTGAATGTTTTTATGAGTTATTTACAGATCATTCGTATCTCAAACAAGTTTCATTGTGATCTAGTCTTTAACGCTTGTTGTAACATAGTTTTTGTACATGTACCATAGTATGAATCTGTAACATAGATCTTATATTATATTCTAATTCTAATTTATAAATGCAATCTATAAATTATTATTATTATTATATGCATTTAGACTTTCAGCCTTCTGTTCTTAAATCAATTTAGGTGGATGAATTTGTATTAATTCATTTTATAGTTTAGCTAGCAGTAGAATTTTAGTTTTATTATTTAACCATAACTTAGCATAGGATAATAGAGAATAATATTAGTTTATATTATATTTAGGTTCTCCCCAGATTCAGTCCTTCATATAAATAAGAAAGGATCCAAGGCTAACAGAGCCTATAAACTTGTCAAGGGTGACGATTCCAAATGGCTTGGGTTGTGTGAAGGGCCTCGTCCTGGGTCACTTCCTCCTTGTTGACTTAGGTTTATAGTGCCTGCGTCAACAAGGCCCAAGGGTTATTGAACATCCATCTACTGACATAATTATGATGTCCTAATTGCAACATTTCTCATTTTAAATGGGCCACTTGTCATCAAGATTCATGCTTATTGGCCAACCAAATGTGCCTTATTGGCATGCCACATGGTATCATGACTAGATGCCACATCGTCATCATTACACCATGTCACCCTTCACTACCATATGGAATTGTCATAAGTCACCATGTGTCCTTGAACTACCACTCGGATTTGCCACCTATACTACTTGATTGTTGTCGCGTGTTAGAATTTTATTAGTCCTATGGGGGAGGTTAAATATTGTGCATCTCTACACACCATCCACTTTACAGTATTTTGACCATTGCTTGATTGGTCAAAAGGTGCACGTTGTTTAATGATGTTAAACAATTCCCATGTTCATATGCGATCTTCAACAAATTAGGTGATTTTCAAATAAATTTGGTGTTTTTGTTCCTCATAATAGTTACTAACTTCAAATGGTCATATAACTTCTCATCCGAGAGGAATTGTTTCCAATTGTGATATATTGTTGGAAAGGCCTCGGAGAGCACTATCCATCCATACCATCCATAGACTCATTAGGACATCATAACATTGGCAAAAACTCAACAAGATTCAAACCTCTTTGACTTTACTTCATGAGGGCATGCAAGAGATTCAACTACATATCTCTTTCTTTGATTCATGAATGACATTGCTACTTCCTTAGGAAACCCCTTTAACATCAATGGCACTTGTTTTCATCAATCATGGAAGTATGTGAAACATTCTATTTTATAAGATATGGTCTAAAATGTTTCTCCACTTTGAACACTATGAAGGCGTGTTTGTCAACCTCTAGATATTTAAGTTCTACCCCCTAGAGTCACGAACTCATGAAAATGACTAGGAATTCATTACCTTCATGACCCTTTTGCGTTAAGGTTATAGAATATGTTCCTTTGGAGGAAAATGTGTACAAAATGAAATATTATTCATAATCTAGACTCAAAAGGGCTAGTGCTTCAATGATTGCTTCTTTTAATTTCAAAAAGGCTTCCTTCTGCTTAGGTTTCCATTTAAATTATGCATTCTTCTTAATAATTTCTTGCAAAAGTTTTACTAATTCCACAAAATTGGGTATTAATCATCTGACAATTAATATTTCCCAAAAAAGGTTGCATTTCTTTCTTGTTGCACGAGAGTTTGATCTTTGTTATTACTTCCATTATTTTAGTTTCAATCATCATTCCTAATTTGGACAGAATGAATCCCAGCATCTTAGCTTCATTAACAATGAAAATGGAGTTTTTGGGATTTAAAAAATTCCCATGCTTTTGGAATCTATCAAAAATTTGCCTCAGTTTGGACAATTAGTCACTCATTTTCTTCAAATAAACTATTACATCATCAAGGTACATGACCACTTCTTGGTTGATTAGGCCTCTGAAAGTGATATTTGTTACCCTCTAAAATGTATCTCTTGTGTTAATGAGGAAAAAGGCATATTTCTTGATGCATATGTTTCGCACTTCATCATAAAGTTAGTCTTAGGTTGAGGAGGATGAGATACTAAAATTTAATTGTACCCAAAAAGACCATCTAGTAGGGAAAACATTTCAAACCTAGTTACGGACTTGAGGATTTGTTCCAATAGTGGAACTAGGTAATTATCATTGATTGAAACTTTGTTTGAATTTAAGAAATCTACTCATAACCTAACATTGTCTTTCTTCTTCCTAACTAGAACAAGATTAGTGTGCCACTTAATATGCCTAACATGAAAAATGAACTTTGCAACCAAAATCTTGTGTAATTATTTCTTAACTATTGGTTCCAAGGATGGGTGCATTTTTCTTAACTATTATTGTAGTGCTTTACCACCCTCCTTCAAAGGTATTAAATGTTGAATGATATTTGTATCAAAAGTCTTCATTTCATCATAAATCCATGCAAATATATCATTATATTCCTTGAATAGTTAGATAAATGTCACTCTATCTGCAGGAGTACAACTCATTCCCATATTTATATTCTTCATATATTCTTTCATCCCTAAATTTATGAACTCGTATTTCACTATGGAACTATTCATCCTACAATTAGTCACATTCTTATAGTTGTCCTCAAGGTTGTAACACTTTTTTAATATGGCCACTGAACTTGGTGTTATCTAATGCTTGTTTTTTCATAGATTTATCATATAGAATTTGCATGAAAAGCTATAGATCTATTTCTCCTCAAAATTATATCCCAATTAAAAAAAATCATCTAAAATAGTGTCTGAATGAGGGAGATATGGCTCTTAAAAATAAACTATTTTTTTGATTTTTCATGATGGTTGTGCATATTATTTTTTTATAATATCTTTTGGTAGTGACCTTTTGTTTATATAATACCAAAACCATTGGATCAAAAAATTCTTATATTTCTTCCAATATATAATATGATATGTTTGTTATGAAACCAACTCACAAAAAGATATAAAAGAGAGATCAACGCCTTACAATTCAACCTCTTCGAGGGGGCAACCTCCTTTACATTACACAAATGAACAATTCTTCGATGATTCAAATGACAAAACCTTTTTTCTATATATAGGAGTCTAAAGAGTCACAATATAACCCAGTCGACCTAACAATAATAATATAAAGCCACAAAAATAACAATAGATGGATTCTATGGGGCACAGTAATAAAAATATGGGACAATAGGGGCACAATAATATTAATAAGGGATACAACTACAATAGTAATGGGGTAATCACTAGTATTATAGGGACCTAACATGCCCCTCTCC
>APFE030919616.1:0-19379 GCA_000404065.3 Pinus taeda | reverse complement strand
ATTATATATACATATTATATTATTGATAAAATCACCTTCCATTTTTCCTATATACCATGGAGATTTGCCCATTTATTATACATATAAATTTAGGGGGGGTTCTTAAAATTTTCCCTGATCACTAGCCCCAATAGTGAGACATTGGTGCCACTCCTTGCTCCTCAAAGAACTAGCTGATCTCTCTAATGCCTTGCAGGAGGAACCAAGGTGAAAAGTCATTTGCTCATACAATGAGGGGGAATATATAACCTAGGGACGATACTTCCCCCTTGTGACTCTTTGAATACACTCATGATTGTTAAACTTCTTATGACTTTTCAACTTACATGACTCTTCATATTCATGTGTGTCCTTTTGACTTCCACTTTACATTACATTTGAATACAATACATATGGTCAAAAATAATGATGTGGCATATGACCACTCATGACATGAAATGACATGAAACTTCTGACATCGATTGCTTGGTGATGTGGCAATGTCAATTCATTGTTCCCGCTAAGTGTTGAATGTCTTCTTAGATATGCTTTCTCTTCTCCTATATCGGCTTGGTGATGTGAAGTCTTCAATGATCTTTAGTTTTGGATGGTAGTCATAACCCTGTGCCCCTTTTATTCTTCTTGAATTATCCACTTGTGAGTTCAGATGCATGAGGGTCTTTAGGCATGCTTCCATCTTTCTTCTCCTTCTTCATCATATAAACATGACTTTATAGTGTACATGTTCCTGCAATTCACTCATGATGGGATGACATCAATCCAAAACCCCCCTAGTCTAAGATGATGCATTCTTATCCATGAATTAGGCCCAGGAAAAGTCACAAACTGGAGAGAGGGGCCCAATGACTGCTCATTACATAGTTCCAACAGTCAAGGGGAGAGCTTGGGCTCTGATATTGTGCAATGCGCAGCTCAGGGAGGCTTGAAAGGTAGAACTGTGTCATTTCTAGAGGCAGTTGGGTCTGGTTGAGGGAAAGGACACTAGAGGAAGCATCTACATAGTTTTGGAGACAAAGGGAGGATTAGATTCTATGCATTGTGAAGTTCTATCATTCAAGGAAAAGGGTAGCGAGTTGACGATGAAAAATGTGCAATTGAAGGCTAACTAGAAGACGCAACTGCACAATTTTGGAGATCAAGATCGAGAGTTGGACTCAAGAATTACACAGAGAAGTAGTTCTGGAGGATATGGACTACACACTATGTAGCTCCAATCATATTGGTCACATCCTAGAAGGCTAAGACTTTGTAGTTCACATTTCAGATGGGTCCTAGTGAATCTAAGTTTCCTGGTCAGGAAGCTTTTCCGAAAATGGCTAAGTGCGGGATGGGTAATGGACTTGTGATGAACCTTGACTGTGATCACACACTTAGCATAGTTTTATGACATGAAAAAATAGATCATCGGAACACAAAAACAAATAATTTCCCTTCATGTGACTTCCACATGACAAGATACGACGTGTCACACTTAAGAGAGGCTTTAGGACAACTATAACAACACTTGTGCGACAACACTCCAAAATTTGTGTATGGATGCGATGGATGTTTACCTAGTTGGAAGAACTAAAATACACAAAGACAAACCTTCAAAACCAACAGAAAAGGCTCACAAGCATTGTATGATAGTCAAACATGCCAAAAGACAACAGGTAACCCAACATGCAAAAGGGACCAAAGAACTTTGAGAAAGCTCATGGAATGAGCTCTAGTGTTTGAAACAAAAGTGAAAAGACCAAGGAAGGCTCTGATATTTGAGTGTAAGCCAAAATTTTGGAGGGTGTTGCAGCAGTTACAACACTTGGCGACACATTGGTTGAACTCTAGCTTCTCTGTCTTGGTCAACTTCTTTTGTGCAAGACCTTGGTTCTTTAGGGAGTATTCATTCATCATGCAGATCACTTTGGCCTTCCCACTTACGTCATGGATAGACATGGTCCCCTCTATACCTTCTCAATTGAACACAACATAATATTCACTATAATCACAATGTTTCAAGTTGGGAAGGGTAGTGTAGCTTGTGAGATTAATACTTTCAGGGTGTAATTTTCATCTCTGGTGTTGCTTTGCTGCTAGTAGGCCTAGACAGTACCCTGACAAAGTCACAAAGGAACACAAATATTGCTCTGCTTCCAATGAGCATGGACAATACCCCAGTGAAATTCCTTGATTTGCCTCTCTATGTAATAAGCCTTTCTCTTCCTTCACCTTTATTTATTCATTTAAAAAGAATTGTGCATTGGCACTTATTTATTTTGGGGTAGAAGATGGATCCTGACTTATTGAGAGCAAGAGAGGTTGTTCCTTTAAAGAAGCATATAAAGACCTCTGATTTAGGTTTACTCATTTATTTTTTTCCCCTTATTTGTTTCTACCAGTTGGATAAGCTTGAGAACACCAAAGTAGAAAAATGGAGTATAGACATGAGGTTTCTGGACTATACTTGGGTTCATAGTTGGAACAAAATTCTCCTTACAAATGGATTGTATTTTCCGTCGGAACTTCATCTGCCAAATGGTGTAACCAACACAAGGAAGAAAGATAGAAGGCTAGCCAAACACTGAAGTGTCACAAGCCTCTTTACAATTATCCACACACATACTTAGAAACCATAACATATTTATGCACAACACTTATTCACATAACGGAAACCAAAACAAAGTTCAAACAAACAATAGAGAAAAAAATAAAAGACTTTGTACATAGTGTACAGAACAACCCCAATGTTTCATTGAAAGTATTGTTTCAAGTCTTGGCCATTGATAGGGAGGGAGTCAATCTTCATGTCAAGTGATTGGAGACAATATGTGTGATGGCCAAGCTTTTCATGTACCGTGAATGGCCCAATCCACGAGGACTGGAACTTAGTGTGTTTTCCTTTGTCCTTGTGGGAATTATCCCACTTTAAGAGTAATTCACCCACACTAAAGCTATTTTTCCCCACATACTTCTTATCAAACCACCTCTTGATACAACTCTGGTGAGGTGCACTTTTTTCTTTATCTTTCAACCTTTCTTCCTACGTTGAACTAACAAACATGACTTGCCTTGGGACTCTTGTGACAGTTAAAGAGTGGGCAAGTAGATATTCAGTGAGAGGATGGCTTCTTTTCCGTACACCAGGAAGTAATGGGAGGTTTTAAGGGAAGTTTTTGGTGTGATGTGGCCATCCCATAAGGAATTCACCAAATAAGAGTCTCAGTTTCATTGTTCAAAGAATATGGTCTTTTTTATGATGTGAATAAGGTTATTGTTCATGGATTCAGCAAGACCATTCCCCTACGGATAGTAATTAGCTAAATGCTTCAATATGATACCATTTTCCAATGAAAAATTATAAAGTATTAACAATGAAAAGTATGTTTCATTGTCAAAATAAACGATGTAGGAAGGTTAAACCTGGAAATGATGTTTTGTTGCAAAAAGCTAATGACTTCCTAGTCATTCACCTGTTTGAGCGAGACTGCTTCTATCCACTGCATGAAATAATTTGTAGCAATTAAGATGTACTGATGTTGATTTGAAGATTGCAAGAAAATTTCCCCAATAATGTCCAAGCCCCACTATTGAAAAGGTTCTTCAGGTGCAATGGGTTGTAGTGGGGCTACTGGCTTCTTTCTTTTGTTGGCACACCTTTGACGGAACGAACACTTGTGCGTGTAATCATGGGCATCTCTAAATAATGTGGGCCAATAAAAGTTGTCTCACATAACCTTATGTGTTGTAGTGTTTTCTGCAAAGTGTCTGCCTACTCGTCCATCAGGATGATCACACAATAACTTTTTTGAATCATGCACCTCCTCCATCATGATGATCACACAATAAATTTTCTAAATCATGCACCTCCAAACACCTAAGAATTATTCTATTGTGGTGCTTTCTGAACATCACCCCATGCACCAACTAATAAGATAATTCTTTAAGTCTGAGTGCCCTATTTTTCCATGTGGAAAAGTGAGAGGGAACTATGTCGTGCTCAAGGTATTGGTGCACATCCATGTACCAACAGTGTATGCTTGTAATGGGGAAGACTCGCTCAATGTTACAGATCTCAATTTCTTGCTCCCATCATGTGAGCTATTATTCTTCCTCTTTCGCTTTTACTTCTTATTATGCTAGTTGGAAAATACCATGAACCTTGATTGTGTGAATTGGCTTTATTTCCATATCATACTCTTGTAACTCAGTCATTTAGTTCTCTCTCCTTTTACCCATCTCTTGTTGAACAAGTAGTGACTTGACTGCTGGGTGTGGAACAAAGATAACAAAATGGATCTTCAATAAATAGGGCCTAAACTACTTTACCACCTATTATACTGCATAAGCTTGTTTTCCATGGCAAGATAATTAAGCTATGGTCCCTACAGACTTGTGCTCATGAAGGAGATACGTCGTTCATTGTTCAATTCATCCTTCTGAGTGAGTATAGCAGCAAGAGAGGTATCGGAGGAAAAAGTGTAGAGCAAGAAATCTTTACCGAATTCTAGGTTGTACAATGTGGGTGCTTCTGCTATAGTTTTCTTGATATGGGAAAATGTGGCCTTTCCCCTTTGATCCCATTTGTAAATTGTGTCATTGTTCACCATCTCCTGTATTGGTTTGACAATGTGGGCATAGTCAGAGATGAACTTGCAAAGGAAGTTGATCTTCCCCAAGAAATATTGCTTGGATTTCTTATTGAATTGGCTTTATTTCCATATCATACTCTTGTAACCCAGTCATTTAGCTCACTCTCCTTTTACCCATCTCTTGTTAAACAAGTAGTGACTTGACGGTTGGGTGTGGAACAAAGATAACAAAATGGTTCTTCAATAGATAGGGCCTGAACTACTTTACCACATTTTATACTGCATAAGCTTGTTTTTCCATGGTGGGATAATTAAGCTATGGTTCCTACAGACTTTCACTCATGAAGGAGATAGGTTGTTCATTGTTCAATTCATCCTTCTGAGTGAGTATATCAAAAAGAGAGGTATCAGAAGAAAAAGTGTAGAGCATGAAATCTTTACCGAAGTCTAGGTTGTACAATGTGGGTGCTTCTGCTATAGTTTGCTTGATATGGGAAAATGTGGTCTTTCCCCTTTTATCCATTTGTAGATTGTGTCATTGTTCACCATATCCTGTATTGGTTTAAAAATCTAGGCATAGTCAGAGATGAGCTTGTAGAGGAAGTTGATCTTCCCCAAGAAATATTGCATGGATTTCTTATCCACTGGGAAGGGAATTTGTGACATTGTCCTGACCCTATTTGGGTCTACCTTAATCCCACTCTTAGCAATGATGTGGCCCAACAGATTACCCTCGGACATTGAAAAGATACTTTTCATAAGATTCAAGGATATCCCGTACTTGCGACATCACTAAAAAATATTCTTCAAATGGCATAGGTGGTCTAACCTCTGTTTGGAGAATATTGTTACATCATCAAGATATACCACTACGCTCTTTCCAATGAGTCCGTGGAATGTGATTTTCATATCACGTTGGAATGTTGTACCATTATTGATTATCCCAAACAACATTCATTGGAACGTGAACATGCCCCACTTTGTTCAGAACATAGTTTTGAGTCTGCCAAGCTCTGCAACTAGAACCTAGTTATATCTAGAATATTTGTCTAATAGAAAAAAAAAAATTCAAACCCTAATATTGTTTGCAATATTTTCTCCATGGATGGCATGGGGTAGTTGTCTTTGTCCGAGGCGCGATTGATATTCTGGAAATATACACACAAGTGGATCTCCTTGGATTTCTTCCTTACAAGGACCAAATTTGACACCCACATAGAGTGTCGCACTCTATATATGATCTGAGCACCTACAAATTTTCTCAACTCTTTCTGTATGAGAGGCTCAATCATTGGATGTACTTTCCTTAGCTTCTATTGGAATGGCTTGGCCCCTTCCATAATCGGTATCACATGCTAGATGATTCATATCATATGTCTTGATTTCATCGTATGTCCACGCGAAGACATCACAGTAGTGATTGAATAAGTGGATGAAGGCTTTCCGCTCTTATGATGTGTAGCAAGTACCAAGATTAACATATTTCAATTCCTTACCATTTCCCAAGTCGATATCTTTGTGCAACAGAGTGGAACTGTGGGTCTTGGCATTAATAGGTCCCCGGAACCAATTCTACATATCATACAACTTCTCCAATGACACCACACCCTTAAGGATCAGGTTTCTTTTACTTGCATTGGTTGCACCCTACATTGCCTTTTCATGCTTGTTTTCATTGATCATTGTTTCTTTTAATATGTTAGTGTTCACCATCAAATATAGTATTTGTTGGTCATCATAAAAAAACGTGTACATTAGTGATATTATCTAGGATAGAAGGTTTAGAAATAATTTCAATAGAAAATTCACCCCTCAATGGTGACATCCTAGCAGTAGCATTTTCTAATGCATCTACAGCTGCATTACGCATTCTTGAAACAAAAATAATATTAAAACCTTGGAAATGTGAGATAAGATGCCATACCTCTTGTTGATAACTTTTAAGATGAGGTGACACACAATGTATGATGTTACATACATGTTGCGCCACAATTTATGAGTCACCTATCACTTTCAGGATGACAACATTGAGGTCAAAATCCCTTTTGGAAGGCCAAAGTGAGTGCTTCGCACTTTTCAGTGTTATTCATGCTCACAAATTCCAAGCGGTTAGAGATCAAATGCTTTCTCTACAACGGGTATATGAAAACGAAACCATCTCTAGAGCCCTCCTGCTTCTTGGAACCATCGAAGTACATAGTCCAAACATCATATGTATAGGGAATGTGAACTACACTAGTACTACTACAGCTACTACTAACTGCACAGAGTTCATTATCGCCAGTTGGACAATGAAGAAGATCCAAATGTGTGTCTGGTGGAACTAGGGATGGTTGTGTAAGATAACACCCTAGTTGAGTTTCAAGAAAATAATTGCCGAAAATTAATTCTGTGAAAGCCATTGGTTCATTATGCCCATTCAACTGAGTGATAATGTGTTTCATAAATCTCTCTAATTCTACCTGGATCTGACTATTTTTGCCCCTGTACGGAAGCCATAAGTGTGACCAGTCTGTGGCAAACTACCCTTGTAGCATGTTGGAATAATCTCTACTCAGAAACACTTTGTATGCTTCTGGAATGTCCACAATCACTATGTTGATACATTGGTGGACTCGTCTGTCAGATGATAAGCGGATGATGATATCTCTGAGTGTTATATAGTATTTTATCACACTCCCCATCTCGTATCTTGAAGTGTTGAAATTTGTATCGTTAATGCCACAAATGTCGTAGGATGATGAAATTTGTCAGTGTTTTGATCATGAAACATGTTCAGAATCATCCCTGAAGAAAATAATAAAACTTGCCTTGAAAGAATTCTAAAGAAACTTGTAAAAAAGCCTTCTTTTCAGCATCAATGCATTTTGCATGACTAGTGACCCGTGTTGGTAAATTGTTGCACTATACATTCCTACTAGTGTTAGCCCCACTTTTATTAGGAAACCCACACTTAACCTCTTCAGCAATATTTTCCAAAAATGGAGGAGACGCTTCTCTTACTAAAATTCTCAAGAACAACGAGTTGGTTACAGGTGAATGAGGATTGGAACCAGACCTCCCATTCTTGTTTCTTAATCCTACTTTCATAGATCTTTCCCTTGACATGTGGAACTTCTCCCTCCTTTCATGTATCCTCAACCTCTCCTTCCCTATAAATGAGATCCACACTATACGCTAATGGTTGGCTATTGATTGGTTTCCTTCCTAGTGCTAAACTATGCCCAAATGCTGCCCTTTTTGCTAAGGAGAAAGGAATGCTTGAAGGTAAAGGCTAGGACTTGGAAATTCACCTCAGGGAGGCTTCCAACATCAAGGCTTAAGTGGTTGTAATGTTCCCTTTAATAACTAATACATTATGTTTTTTCCTTCCATAAATGTGCCAATGATTGCTCATTTAGTGTAATACTCCTTAATCTGTTACATGGTCTAGATTGGAATGAATTTTTCTATGTATGTGTTTGTTATCTCCACGTGATCTTCCTTGCAGATATTCATCCATAATAGCAAAGAGGAGATTTGAATTAGAAGAAAAAGAATCAAGGACAACACCAATGAATGTTAATATCAAAGTGAGGTATGTCATTTATTGTCCTTTGGGTTTTTTGGTATAAACTAGGAAAGTTTACATATATTTGTCTTTGTTTGTTGCCAGATCCTCCCATAAGACTGAAGGGATCATTTCTATCCATGGAAAGGATTTATTACACAACGTTGAGTTTACCAATTACCTAGAAATGAGTCTTGTCCAGCTGAGTAATCTATGCATCTGTCTTTTCCCATTTAGCATTGATCTTCTTGGCAACATATAATGGTAGGACATTTACTGATGCACCAAAATCAACCATGCAATTACGTACATTGAAATTGGAGATTCCAAAAGTTAATAAGAATGGTGGACCTTATGTGTTCACATCCATCGTAAGTGCATTAAGAACAGATGCGAGAGTATCAGGAGACTTATTAGATCCCTTGTACGAACAGGTAGTGTTACCTGTAAAGGTTTTCCCAAGTGCTCATAGAAGGATGTCCCACTGGCTTGTGATCTTTATTAGTTAAAACATGGAGATTTTCGCACGAAACTTCTTCATATCATCAATAATATTATAATACATAATGGGAACACTGACCAAGGTGTCCGAGGATGGAATTTGGTTTGTGGTTTCTAGAGGGATGGTTTTGGCCTTACTGTTGTTAGAAACACTTTTCGTTGAGACTTCTTTCCCGGACTTGCTTTGAGTGTTCTGCGCTGAGTTAGCCTGCAGGTTAAGTTTTCTTATCATATTTTCTTTGAATTTATGCTTCGAAAAATCAATTGTAGTGGTCGGCCCTTGGCTTCTTAGGTTGTACCTGTTGGTCTGCTTCTAGGCCAGACCATCACTAAGAGGCTGCTTATCGGCAATACTCTTTTGGGTTGCAAGAATATAGATAAACATGTTCACTACATGCCCAACATTTGGAGCTTCATCAGCTGTAGTATCTTCTTCCTTTTCTTCAGCAAGCTAAATTTGCTCTTCATCCATGACTAAATCAACAAGTTGTGTAGCCATCATTCTCATGGTTTGGTTCCATTGCGAGCACATCTTTTCTGAATGACACTCTTGATGAAACATGGAATATTGATTCATGCCCATCTTCTCAATGTTCAGGATAATATTGGAACTCTGCACAGACTTTACTATTTGGTTACTGCCACTGTTGTAATATGTAGTCCTTTTAAACTAGTTAAACCTGGGAGGCTTACTGCTCATGGTGGTCTCGCTTGTCCTATGTTTGATTTCTGCCATTTCAATGGACAGAGACTTGACGAGATGAGTCAAAATTTCAAGATCAACTGGTTATTTCTCATTATCCATGCTCACAGAGGCATGAGACCTCTTACCCAAGTCCTTGGAGTCTTTTGTTGGTTCATCATCCGAAATGACTCCAATGGCATGCAATTCCTTATCGACATTGATAACCTCTCATAATTTTTTGTCAATGCTTGTTTCATAATTCGCTTCACAAACTGCACAATACTTGTTGGAAAGGAAGAAATGTAGTAATATATGGTGATGGAGTCATGAGGTTTTTTGTTTTCTATAAATTTGTTCAAGATGCAATTGAACCTCTGGTTGAAATCTTTCACTTTTTTCTTTTGCTCTATCTTAATATTACCAACCTCTTTCAATAACATGGCAGGGGTCTTATCATCAACAATTTTTTCAAGGAAGATCTTCTTGAACCCCCTCCAATTATGGATGGGGTTTGGAGGAAGGTTATGATACCATACAGCTGCTCTACTATCCAAGGTACATGGGAAAATTCTACATGCAACATCATCGTAGCGTAACTCAAGTGTTTGCAGATGTAGGTAAAAGTTGTCCATATGATCTTCAGCCTTCACTGCCTTATCAAGGTCATACTTCGTTAAAATATTCTCTAAATGCTTTGGCATCTTGTACAAGACACCTAGAAGTGCGAGTGGGCCCTGAGTCATCCAATCCATATTTTGGTATGCCATATCTTCTTCTTCACTGTCCTCCTCCTCATTATCAAAGCCTGGTGGCTCTTCTTCCTCTTCTCTACTTGTCCCACTAAAATTTGCACCCGAGAGTAGATTGTTGCCTCCATTAACACCGTGAAAGAGTGGAGACTCTTCTTCCTTTTCCACAGATTCTGTTAATTATTCAAGAGTGGCAAGAACCGCATCTTCAACAGATGAGACTACTATCCTTGTGGAGGTGGTCTTGTTCTTCTTTGGGGAATATGGAAGATTGGTTACTCCAATAATCAATCCAACATCTTTTCCAAATTGATTGGTGATGGGGTGGATGGTCTGAATCTAAGTGTATGGAATTTCACATTCAAGCCTGGGCTAAGAAGGGTTTCCAAATTCAGAAGCATGAGTAGGGGAGGTGGAATGAAATTTGTTTCCTTGACCAAAAGATGGGATGATGGGGTTAGTGGGTCTATCAGCCATAAAATATTAGTTTTCCTCCTTCTAGCACCAAAAATGTTGACAGTGTTGGAAAAACCAACATTTAAGGGATATCCCCAATATGAAGTCCCAATCATACCTCACATAGTTTGGTGTAAGATTCCCATTCGATATAAAGGCCTAGTTTGCAAATCCTTAAAGATTTTCCTTGGATCTAGCTATCAACACAAGAGAGTGATGCAATAATGTCTTTGAAAAAAAAAGGAGGTGTATCTAGTGAGTGTGTAGTTGCAATTGTTTCAAGGTTCTTCTACTCCAAAGTGGGGAGACAAGTGAGCCTCTAAGTGATATGTAATAGTACCACCCAGGAAGAGACACATGAACCAAAAGGATGTGTCTATCCTCCAACAGGATAGTCCACAGTGGATGTGACAATTGTTACAACCAACAAACAAGGAAATATCTCTCTAGTATCCCGTGGAATAGTCCACAAGGATGGGATAGAAATAACAACCATCAAAACACATTCTCTATAAGATAAGCACTAAAATAACCAAAATAGTTCAACTATCTTAGTACATGTGAAAGAAAAAATGAAATACAAACGTCCACGTAATAGTCTTACAAACATTCATAGTCCATGCATGAAGAACGTGTTGGCCTTAAAATGCTTATATTATTAAGCAGAAGTTCCAAGGCACATGTTTACAATGTACATCACTAGCCCCAATAGTGGTACAACAAAACCACTCATTGCTCCACAAAGAACTAGATAATCTCTCTAATGCCTTGAAGGAGGAGCCAAGGTGAAAAGCCCTTTTCTCATACAATGAGGGGGTATATATAACCAAGGGATGATTCTTACCCCTTGTGAATCTTTGACTACCCTCATGATTGTTCAACTTCCTATTACTTTTCAACTTACATGACTCTTCATATTCATGTGTGTCCTTTTGACTTCCACTTTACAATGCATTTGAATACAATGCATATGGTCAAAAATAGTGATGTGGAATATGACTACTCATGACATGACATGACATGACACTACTAACATGGATTGCTTCATGATGTGGAAATGTCAATTCAATATTTTTGTTGAGTGTTGGATGTCTTCTTGTATATTTTTGATCATCTCTTCCGCATGGCTTGGTGATGCGGAGTCTTCAATGATCTTTAGTCTTGGATGATAGTTGTAAACTTCTGCCCCTTTTCTTATTCTTGATTGATCTTCTTGTCATTTCAGTTGTAAGAGAGTCATTAGGCATGTTCCTCTCCTTCTTCTCCTTCTTCGTCATCTCGCCATGACTTCACAGTGTACCTATTCCTTCAATTCACTCATGATGGGACGATATCAATCTGAAAACCCTCTAGTCTAAGATGATACATTCTTATCCATTAATTGAGCCTAAGATAATTCATAGACTGGAGAGAAGGGCCCAGTGACTGCATATTGTGCAGTTCCAATAGTCAAGGGGGGAGCTTGGGCTCTGAGACTACACAATGCGTAGCTTCGGGAGGCTTGAAAGGCAGAACTGTGAAATTTTAGGAGGCAGTGGGGTTTGGCTGAGGGAAAGGAATTGGAGGAAGCATCTGCATAGATTTGGAGGCCAAGGGAGGTTGGGCTTATGTTTATTTTGCATTTCCAGAATGCAAGAAAAAGGCTTGAGGGTTGAGGATACGAAATGTGTAGCTCAAGGTTGATTGGGAGACACAACTACGCAATTTTGGAGGTCAAGATCATGTTGTAGATCTAACCCAAGAATATTATGATAATAGAAATAAACCCAAGAATAACAAGATAGAAATAGATAGAAATGCTTCTTTATTATCAAACCCTTAAGGTAGGGCAACACCATACATTCACTCCTTAAGGAAGGAGAACACTCCACAAGCCATATGCCTGTTCATATAAGAATACTTCTCTTCATATCTCTCCATGTGGAGTCTCTAGCCTCTATATAGGCCTCATACATACAATACCATGCATCATTACCATGGTTTTCTCATACCATCAACTAATACCATGGGCCCCTTACGTTATTACTAACTACTTGTGGTCCCTTACATGATATGGGTTAACCACTTTATTTATTACTATGGCCCATCCCATTATTACATTATTACCTTGGGTACCTCCCTTTGTACCCCATATTATTCTCCCTAGGTATATAACATTCCACCCCCCTTAGCATGTTTCATCCCCAAAACATGGGAAGAACACAAATAATAAGATCTACTCAAAAGAGTAGTCCACTGGTACCATGCATGTGCATCTAGCCATCCAAGAGAAAGGTGAACCCTCGATCTCGCTGGTGCCTCGCTCGCTTAATATGGAAGTTGACCATGGCAGTTCTTCTGTGTTGATGTGTAGTAGGTGGATCTTAGCTCCTTGCTATCCATCATACGGGGGTTGTTGTCCTTGTGGCTAATAGGTTGCCATCTTGTTGGTTGTTTTCTTGCGGGGTGATGTGGGTGATGATATGTTGAAGTTGTAACCCATGGTGTCTTCTTATTTAATTCACCCTGCTGAGGTGCCTGTTGTGGTGTCTTCTTTTCCAATATGACTTCAACCACTGAGCCCTCCTCTGATGTATCATCACCTGTAACCTTTCTTTCTGCAGCCTCTGTTTGTGTTTGATTGTCGATCATCAAAGGCTCATCATCTGATATGTCAGTCCTTTGAACATCTTCTGCTTCAGCCTCTATGTGCTCTACCTGTTTATGGATGGAAATATCCTGTAATGTAATTTTCTTCTTTTTATACCATAGCTTCAGGAATTTCTTCTGTACATTAATATTGATAGTACCCATGGATTCCATCCAAGGATATCCCAAAACAACATCCATATTATCCATCTCTGAAGCATAAAAATCACCATGCAACACATATTTATCCATAGAAATCTTCAAATCCTTGTACACTTGAACATCCTCATCATCCACTTGTGTATTTTCAATGTGTTTTGTTGGGACTTGCAATTTTTTGGCCAAATTAACACTGATAAAATTATGTTTGCAACTAGGATTTATAGACACAATGATCTTCTCCTTCTAAATCAACCCATGAACCTGCAATAAGGATATACCAGTAGGAAATAGACCCACATGTTTCTCCTTATCTTGTTTTCTGGTATGAGACCATCTGTCTAAAAGTAATTTTTCAAATTCTTCATCGGGCAGGTTGAGACACTTCTTTTGGTTAAGTAATCCCCACCATGTGGTTGCCTCATCTTTAAAACTAGCCGTTGCCATCCATTTCCAATTATTTCTAAATATCCTCTTGTATCCATTTATGTGTTCTTCAATAGTAGAACCATTATCATTCCCTGTAAAAGATGCCTTGCTAGAAGCCATGAAGGTTTGAAAAACAATTCACTTATTTGGCGAAAATTTGAAAATGTCACAGTTTCGTCAATATTGCTCAGAATCTCTATTATAACCTATTTTTGGAAATGTAACAACCATTCTGCATCTGCCCATGTGATAGAAATCCTGATCCAGGCACTAGAATTCCAAATCTGCGCTGCTGTTCTCCCGTCGTCACCCAAAATTTCTGAAAAAAATGCTGATTTTAAATCAACGATATCTCCCTCATCCGGACTCCGATTCGCCTGATTTTTTTTTTGAAATTGGGTGTTTTTTTACAAAGATTCCAGATCTGCAATTAAATATTGTATATCTTGTACCAGGACATCTAGATCTGCGCCGTAAACTTGCTGCCCTGAAAATTGTTTGCAACCCGACTGATTTTTAAATCGGCTATATCTCCTTCATCCGGACTCCGATTCGACCGATTTTTTTTTGAAATAGGGTATTTTTTCACATAGAATCCAGATCTGCAATTAGATTTTGCAGATCTTGCACCAAAATCTACAGATCTGATCTGCAAACTTGACGCTCCCGAAATCCTGCAAGAAGTTAAAAAATTTTCCACTTTTGTGCCCAAGGAAGTGCTCTGATACCACTTGTTGTATATCTAACCCAGAAATATTATAGATCTGATATGAAAATATAAGACAATGCAAATAAACCCATAAATAGATAGAAATGATTCCTTATTGATCAAAACCCTTAAGGTAGGGCAACACCATACATTCACTCCTTAAGGAAGGAGAACACTCCACAAGCCATATGTCTGTTCATACAAGAATACTTCTCTTCATATCTCTCCATGTGGAGTCTCTAGCCTCTATATGGGCCTCATACATACAATACCATGCATCATTACCATGGTTTCCTCATACCATCAACTAATACCATGGGCCCCTTACATTATTATTAACTACTTGTGGTCCCTTACATGACATGGGCTAACCACCTTATTTATTATTATGGCCCATCCCATTATTACATTATTACCTTGGGTACCTCCCTCGGTACCCCATATTACCCCCCCTAGGTATATAACAGATCAGGTGTTGGACTCAGGAATTGTGTAGAGTAGTAGCCCTGGAGAACAGGGACTGCACACTACATTTTTCTAAGTAGCAAGGTCACATCCTAGAGGGCTAATACTACGTAGGCACAATTGATACGAGGACTGGTGAAGCTAAGTTTCCTGGTCGGGAAGATTTTCTGAAAATGGTTGTGAGGGATGGGTGATTGACTTGTGATGAACCTTAATTGTTATCACACACTTAGCATACTTTGATGACATGACAAGATCATTGGAACACAAAAACAAATATTTTCCCTTTTTGTGATTACCTCATGACAAGATACAACAAGTGCAACACTTAAGATGGGCTTTAGGACGATAGTGATGACACTTGTGCGACAACACTCAAAACTTTGTGTATGGATGTGACAGATGTTTACATGGTTGGAACAACTCAAATACACAAATAATGGCCTTTCAAACCTTCAGAAAAGGCTTGCAAGCATTGTATGACATTCAAACATTCCAAAAGATGATAGCTAAACCAACATCCAAAAGGGACCAAAGAACTTTGAGAAATCTCATGGAATGAGATCTAGCGTTTGCAACAACAAAGAAAGGACCAAGGAAGGCTCTAGAATATGAGTGTAAGCCAAAATTTTGGAAAGTGTTGCAGCATCTACAACAATAACTTATAATTGAGAATTAAGACTTTCAATCTATTTCATTAAATAAAGCAACATGAAAATAAATTAATTCAATTAAATATTTAATTGAATTAATTTCATAAAACATTCACATATAATTTCATTACACTTAAACTTGCAATCAATATAAAGAAATATATCAAAAATGACAATATCTCAAAGAATTAATCTTAAGCATAAGCAATAATATATAAGAAAATATTCCATTTATGAATTGAAGAAAGCATAGTTGATAAAAGTACCAATTATGTTTTACTCCTTTGTTGTTGGGTTGTGTTATATTCATTCCACGACTAGCCGACGTAGTTAACCGGAAGGTTAGAGGGGGGGACAGAGCCCCCCTTCATTGCACTGATTGCGTAGTAGGGGGGTCACAGGGGGTTTGAGGGGGGTGGGTAGCCCCCCTCTACGGGGTATAGGGCATCAGCCCAGGAAAAAAAAAAATTGGACCCTATATTAGGTTGGGCGTACCTACCTATGGTTTTGTGCATGGTTTTCGCACATGGTTTTGGGCACGATGGTTTTCAGTCCATGGTATTCGATGCTTCAGCATGTATAAATATGTATTGTAACATTGAAAGGAACATAATGAAAAATCAAGCTGGTAGTCTCGGTTTTGGGATCTTGGGGAAACTCTCTCAGTGTATGTGTTTTATGTGTTATGCTCTCGCATTGTTTATTTTCTGTGTTTTAGAATTTGTATGCAGGTAATTTTTGTACGAGGTTAAAACCTACATTTGGTATCACAATTGTTTTGGCTTCAAGGGGACGCCTTTGTTGCTAATGGGTTTCACTCAGGCCTGTAGTAGACCCTGTTCAATGGGCGATCTGCGAGATCGATTCTGGTGGTGAAAGAAGATGATGAATAGTGGAAAGATAGAGATCAAGAAATTTGATGGTCAAGGTTTTGAGTTATGGAAGCTCAAGATGGAGGATCTGTTGGTGGCTAAAGATCGATGGATCGCAGTAGATCTAGGTACTAAACCAATGGGAGTGTCTAATGAAGGATGGAAGAAGTTGGATCGAAAGGCAAAGAGCACAATATGATTGTGTGTCTCAGATTCAGTATTTTTTAATGTATCAGGGGAAGCTATGGCTAAGGCTTTGTGGGGAAAGTTAGGGACTTTGTACCAATCTAAGTCTCTCGTGAATAAACTGTTCCTGCGGAAAAAGCTGTATAACCTGAGGATGAAAGATGGAGACTCAGTGACAAAGCATATGAACGCATTTAATACTGTGGTAAGTCAGTTACTGTCTATTGATATTAAAATTTTAGATAAAGATAAGTGCATCAATTTGTTGTGTTCTCTACCAGATTCGTGGGATAGTCTAGTTATTGCAATAGGTAGCAATGCAACTGCGTTGCAGTTTGATGAAATAATCTCATCCTTACTAACGGAGGAGATGAGATGGAAAAATAGGGAGAGACGAAATGGTGATGCCTTATCTGTACGAGGACGGTCCCATAACAAAAATAAAAATAAGTCATTGAGTGGGAGATCTAAATCTAGAGGAAGATCTAAATCTCCAGGAAAACATGTAAAGGTAGTTTGCTAGAAATACAGAAAGGAAGGGCACTACAAAATGGACTGTAAATCTAAAGCTCCTGACAAAGGAAAGGGATATCATGATGCTCCTTCTACAAAGGTGAAAACCACCTCAGATGAAGGTGTGGATGTGTTCTTGGCTTCTTCAAGTACACATGTAGATCATGAGGCATGGTTGATTGACTCAGGCGCATCCTTTCACTTCAGTCCCCATAGAGAGTGGTTTTGTGAGTATGAGAAATATGATGGTTGTGATGTCATCTTGGGGATTAATAGGAAAGCTAGAATAGTTGGTTGTAGAAAAGTAAAGTTGAAGTTGCAAGGTGGAAGGGTTAAAACACTTTCGGGTGTTCTACATATTCCTGCATTTGCTAGAAATCTGATTTCTATAAGCAATATGGATGATGCAAGTGTAAAAACAGTGTTCAAGAAGGATACCTACAAGATGGTTCATGGAGCACTTGTATTGATGCGAGGAGTTCGAATTGGAATTATGTACAAGCTGCAAGGTATCACCATTGTTGATGGGTGCAAGAGTTCTGTGGTTCTTGAAAGTGGAGCAGAAAACCTACTGGTCTCTAGAGAGAAGACCATGTTGTGGCATCAAATGCTTGGACATATTGGAGAGATGGGTCTTTGAATACTTCATGGTAATGGTATGGTAGAAGGTATGATTAATAGCTAACTGGATTTTGATTTATGTGAAAATTGTGTATATGAGAAGAAGAATTGGGTGAGTTTCCCCTCTAGTGGTAAGAGAGCGAAACAAATATTAGAGCTTGTGCACAATGATGTGTTTGGACCTGTGAAGGTTCCATCATTGGATAAGTCTATGTACTATGTATCATTTATAGATGACTTCTCAAGGAATACATGAATATATTTCCTTAAGAAGAAATCTGAAGCCTTTGACAGGTTTAAAGAATTTAAGGCTCTGGTGGAAAACCAGATAGAGAAGAAGATAAAGATGTTGAGGACAGATAACGGTGGAGAGTTTTGTAGTAAGGAATTTGAAGAATTATGTAAGAAGTGTGGTATAACACGACAGAAGACTACTCCATACACACCTGAGAAAAATGGAGTTGCATAAAGAATGAACAAGACATTGATGAAAAGGGCAAGAAGCATGCTCAGTGGTGCCGATTCAGGACAGGAATTTTGGGCAGTGGCGGTGGAGACAACATGTTACCTGGTCAACAGATCACCTTCATCAACATTGGAGGATAAGAATCCACAAGAGGTATGGAATGGTAAGAAACCCTCTCTTTCACATCTGAGGGTATTTGGATGTGATGCATATGTACATGTTCCAAAGGAGAAAAGAAAAAAGTTGGATAGTAAATCTGAAAAGTGCATCATTATTGGGTATAAGGACGGTTTAAAGGGTTATAAGCTTTGGAACCCAGTAACAAGGAAGGTTGTGTATAATCAAGATGTGTTGTTTAGAGAGGTGAAAGATGTTATTAAACATGAAGTCTCATCAAACGAACCTGAGAAGATAGAGTTTGAGCTTAAGGAGAAAGAATCAGACTCTACAAAAGAAGAGGATTCAGAAGATGAAGAGCCAAAAACTTCGGGTGTGAGAAGATCAATTCGAGAAAGAAGGCAGATAGAAACGTATAGTCCATCTGCTTTCTATTCAAATTTTTCTTCATCTATTACTAATGATGATCCCAGAACTGTGAAGGATGCAGTAGATTTAGAGGATGGAAAACTCTGGAAAGAGGCCATGGTTGATGAAATGACATCTTTGCACAAAAATAAGGCTTGGGATATGGTGGAGTTGTCGGCTAGAGGGAAACCCATTGGCAGCAAATGGGTGTTCAAGAAGAAGAAAAATGCAGAAGGAAAGGTGGAGAAATACAAAGCTCGGTTGGTTGAAAAAGGTTATTCCCAAGTACCGGGAATTGATTTTGGTGATATTTTTTCTCCTATTGTCAAGGTAGCTTCTATTAGATTACTGTTATCTGTTGCTGCTACTTTTCATTTTGAGGTAGAACAAATGGATGTGAAGACAACATTTCTTCACGAGGATCTTGAAGAGGAGATCTACATGAAGCAACCTGAAGGCTTTGTTGTGAAGGGTAAGAAAGAACTGGTATGCAAGTTAAAGAAGTCTCTATATGGGAAAAAATAGTCACCAAGGATGTGGTATCAAAAATTTGATACATTTATACGGGGACTTGGCTTCACCAGAAGCAAAGCAGATCACTGTGTGTATTTTAAATTAATTGGTGACCATGTTATTTATCTAGT